>JABBCR010000263.1:9712500-9715000 GCA_014849445.1 Cercopithecus mona | reverse complement strand
TAGTTTAAAAGGGTGTCCTTTCCCCACTTTATATTTTTGCTTGCTTTGTTGAAGATCAGTTGGCTATAAGTATTTGGGTTTATTTCTGGGTTCTTTATTCTGTTCCATTGGTCTTTGTGCCTATTTTAATAGTAGTACCATGCTGTATTCATGACTGTTGCCTTATAGTATAGTTTGAAATCAGGTAGTGTGACACTTCCAGGTTTGTTCTTTCTGCTTAGTCTTGCTTTGGCTATGTGGGGTCTATTTTGGTTCCATATGAATTTTAGAACTTTTTTTTCTAGTTCTGTGAAGAATGATGGTGGTATTTTGATGGGGATTGCATTGAATTTGTAGATTGCTTTTGGCAATATGATCATATTCACAATATTGATTCTACCCATCCATGAGCATGGGATGTATTTCCATTCATTTGTGTCATCTATTATTTCTTTCAGCAGTGTTTTGAAGTTTTACTTGTAGAGGTCTTTCAACTCCTTAGTTAGGTCAATTCCTAAATATTTTATTTTTATTTATTTTTTTTGGCAGCTCTTGTAGAGGGTTGAGTTCTTGATTTGATTCTCAGCTTGGGTACTGTTTGTGTATAGAAGAGCTACTGTTTTATGTACATTAATCTTATATCAAGAAACTGCTGAATTCTTTTATCAGTTCTAAGAGCTTTCTGGAGGAGTCTTTAGGGTTTTCTAGGTAAACAATCATATCATCAGCAAACAGCAAAAGTTTGACTCCCTCTTTACCAATTTGGATGCCCTTTATTTCATTCTCTTATCTAATTTCTCTGGCTAGGATGTCCAGTACTATGTTGAAGAGGAATGGTGAGGGTGAGCATCCTTGTCTTGTTCTAGTTCTTAGAGGGAACTAGAACTTAGAGGGAACTTTGAACTTTTCCCCATCCAGTACTATGTTGTCTGTGGGTTTGTCATAGATGGCTTTTATTACATTAAGTTGTGTCCTTTGTATGCTGATTTTGCTGAGAGTTTTAATCGTGGAGGGATGCTGCATTTTGTTGAATGCTTTTTCTGCATCTATTGAGATGATTGTGTGATGTTTGCTTTTAATTCTGTTTATGTCGTGTGTTAAATTTATTGACTTGTGTACGTTAAACCATCCCTGTATCCCTGGTATGAAACCCACTTGATCATGGTGGATTGTCTTTCTGATATGCTGTTGGATTCAGTTAGCTAGTATTTTGTTAAGGATTTTTGCATGCATGTTCATCAGTGATATTGGCCTGTATTTTTCTTTTTTAGTTACATTTTTTCCTGGTTTTGGTATTAAGGTGATGCCGGCTTCATAGAATGAATTAGGGAGGGTTCCCTGTTTCTCTGTCTTGTGGAATAGTGTCAATAGGATTGGTACCAATTCTTCTTTGAATATCTGGTAGAATTCTGCTGTGAATCCATCTGGTCCTGGATATCTTTTTTTTTTGCAGTTATTGTAAAAGGAGTTGAGTTCCTGGTTTGATTCTCAGCTTGGTCCCTGTTGGTACATAGAAGAGCTACTGATTTGTGTACATTAATCTTGTGTCTGGAAACTTTGCTGAATTCTTTTATCAGTTCTAGAAGCTTTCTGGAGGAGTCTTTAGGGTTTCCAAGGTAAATGACAGTTTGACTTCCTCTTTACCAGTTTGGATGCCCTTTATTTCTTTCTCTTGTCTGAGTGATCTGGCTAGGACTTCCAGTTACTATGTTGAAGAGGAGTGGTAAGAGTGGGCATCCTTGTCTTGGTCCAGTTCTCAGAGGGGGTGCTTTCAACTGTTTTCAGTATTATGTTGGCTGTAGGTTTGTCATAGATGGCTTTTATTATATTGAGGTCTGTCCCTTGTATGCTGATTTTACTGAGAGTTTTAATCATAAAGTGATGCTGGATTATGTCAAATGCTTTTTCTGCATCTATTGAGATGATCATGTAATTTTTGTTTTTAATTCTCTTTATGTGGTATATCACATTTACTGACTTGCTTATGTTAAACCATCCCTGGTATGAAACCCACTGGATCATGGTGAATTATCTTTTTGATGTGTTGTTGGATTCAGTTAGCTAGTATTTTGTTAAGGATTTCAGCATCTATGTTCATCAGGGATATTGGACTGTATTTTTCTCTTTTGCTTATGTCCTTTCCTGGTTTTGGTATTAGGCTCATACCGGCTTCATAGAATGATTTAGGGAGGGTTCCCTTTTTCTCTATCTTGTGAATAGTGTCAATAGGATTGGTACCAATTCTTCTTTGAATGTCTGGTAGAATTCTGCTGTGAATCTGTCTGGCTCTGCACTTCTTTTGTTGGTAATTTTAAAATTACCATTTCAGCTTCACTGCTTGTTATTGGTCTGTTCAGTGTATGTAATACTTCCTGATTTAAGCTAGGAGGGTTGTATTTTTCCAGGAATTCATCCCTCTCTTCTAGGTTTTCTAGTTTATGTGCATAAAGGTGTTCATAGCTGCCTTGAATGATCTTTTGTATTTTTTTTTTTTTTTTTTTTTTTTTTTTTTTTTTTTTTT